>CM032468.1:15880386-15910401 GCA_019059595.1 Marasmia exigua
AAATAAATAAATTCATACAACATCTCATACAACGTTACCATCAGGTGATCCGTTTGCTTGTCTGCCACCTATCGCATAAAAAAATATTGATCAGATTCCGTCCTTAGTAATTTAGGAACTAGTGTTATGGATATCAGACAGTAGAGGAATCACAAATCAAATATTTAAATACCTACATAATATACACTATACTATACCATAATAAACCGTGACCCTGAACAAACAGGTATTCAGCTCACGAACTTTGTCCTGGCAAACCATCATTATTGTTGAGAATGTACAAATTTTGCAATATATTTAATTGAGTCTGAAATTTCAATATGATGTTAACATCCATAACTAAACATTTATGTTCAAAGTACATACACACACACAACACACACACACACACACACAACACACACACACACACCACACACACACACACACACACACACATACACACATGCATGCACGTACACGCACACACACACGCGCGCGCGCACACACCCGTGCACTGTAATTACTGTTTTTGTATTGGTACTTATATATGCTTTAAGTGTTTAAATTGTTACTTGCCTCTGTATTTTTGTATTAATATTACTTATATTATTGATAGTTTACGTCACTATACAAAAAATGACAACTGACTTTTGACAACTCAATATTGAAGAGCGGAAATCCCTAACACAAGCAATTCTTTTTGCTTAAAAGGAGATTCCCACCATTGTAAAGCGTCTCTGTAAGTAGTTGAAATAAAGATTTTAATTTTTTTCATGTTAATTTATATAAAAAAAGCGTCTAACGTATCATATGACTACGAATTTTTTTTTGATCAATAGGTTAATGCTTGACCACAATCGCACCTGATGGAAAGCGACGATGAGGTCTAGCATGATACGCGTTTGCCTAAAAGATTAAGTAGATAAAGAAGTATATCCTAATAAAGCAGTTTTAGTAAAATCGATCACCCTGCCTCAAACTACCGAACTACAGTTCAAAACACTAACAAGGGGCCTCAAAAACTGCGCTCCAATTAAAATGTACCCCGCCTCGAATATCATAACCCTAGCAAACAAAACCCACATAGAAACTGTTAGGTAATAGGAAAATAGAGAAAAAAAACTCTTCGAAAACCCCGCACCCGTTAGGGTTGTCAATACGCCGCGTCAAAGCGCCCCCTGCCGGATATTGGGTGGCTCACAGCTTGTGACGACTTCCGATCAGTGTTGGCACACTGCAATAGTACATGCGAGTGGAAAATTTGAAAATGGAATGCTGTCTGAATGCAAGTTGTGAAATATTTTTTTGGTTGGAATTGCAGAAAATATTGGGACGACTTATTTTTAATCTTTGAGATCTGTCTTGAGCTAAGGTTGTGGTTGGAATTTTCATTTTAACACCGTGGTATTCTCATAAGACCTCCTTTCTAATACAAAAATAGGTACCTGAATATATTAAAAAAATGTGACATCACCAAGACGAGCCAAACGAAGACTAAACACACTCTTCTTCATTTAAGGTTCCATTTTTGCCATTTGCTTTAAGGGATTCTCCATGTCTATCTGTTTGTCTGTCCGTATGTCACATCCACTTTTTTAAACTTGGGTTACTTTATAGCTTTAAGTAGTCATTTGATCCGTGTGGTCCCCGGCAGAGTAGAATAGGCCACCCTCACTCTTACCGAGGTGTCGTAAAAGGCGACTAAGGTAAAGCTGCTGGCATGATCATCAGCACCCAGAGAAGGAAAACTCTGTATTTATATCAAAACCCTCGCCAACCCGTCTGCCAAGCGTGATGAGTATGGCAACTACCCCTCATGTGATTGAGAGAGGCCCGTGCCCCAGCAGTGGGGACTTAAATGGGCTGATGATGAGTCATTTGATTCGCAGTCATTTGATTGTAGGTATTTTCTGAAATCTTAAAAGCTGAATTGGTTATGTAAGCTAGAGCCGTTATATCACAAACTTCAAAACAAAGGGATAAAACTTTGTATAAAATATCAGAAATTTTAATGGTCGAGTATCCCGTTTTTGCCCTTAGGCCACGTGACACTAAAAACAAGCTTTAATCAAGAGAAAGGTTTATTTACATACTATTAAACTTTACATTTCAAAAAATCAGAAATAAACACTTTTCCAAACATCCGTACCAGTACACGTAGAAATTGGTGTTGTTCTGGTGTCTGGGTGTAATATAAGTATTAAGTATAGTATTGTGTTCCTTGTTGTCTGATATCTGTAACACAAGTGCTTAAGCTACTTAGACGGAATCAGGTCAAACGTATGAGGATGTTATGAGAATTATTTATTATTAATATATTATTAATAGGGTTGTCAATTTCTAACATTTGAGTTTTCCGGCATTAGAAACCGATGGTTAGACGTTAAAGTCCCTATTGTGGAACTTTTGTTTTTTTTCGTGTTGAAAAAAACTTATAATTTGATTACAAGCATCTAGAAAAGAAAACTAAATTTGTTACGATAGTGATTCTGGCTTATTATCAGTATTTTTTATGTAGTGACACAGTATATTTGACGATCCGTTTTGGAACAGTGTAGTGAACGCGCCTCTGGTGCAAGGGTTTGCGGGTTTCGATCCCCGCACAGTGCAAACATTTTGTGCTATGAACATATCTGTTTGTATTGGCTGGGTTGTTATCTATGTATTGATAAGTAGTATTTACAAAAGAAAAGTATTATATTGTTTATATATTTGTAATCCCACTTGGTTAGGTATCCGTAACACAGGTGATTGAGCTACCTATCTCGGAGTCAGATCAATGTATGTGATGTTGTGTTGTGATGTTGTGAAATATTGGCTCTCCTCAGCTTGATGGTAAACAAGAGAAGAGCCCACGTTGCATTTGCAAGGAAGAGATGTTATGACTCACCTCGTTGGGACTGCCATACTGGCCTGCGAGATGCTTCTCCACGCTTCGTATATTCGTGACCTTAACAAATGAAGCAGTCGCATGGAATATAAAATAAGGATAAAAAGAATTTGTTTGCGAGGTGAATTGGTACAATTTGAACCAGTATTTTTTTTCCAATTTCTTTCCTCTTCTCTTATTTTAATTGTGGTAACCACTTATCACTGAGAATTACTGCTGCAATAACATAGACAACTAGTCAGGAAAATCAAGGATATTTCGCACGGTTAAGATCCAATACCAATCGACCTTTCAGGTTCTACGTCAAATTTGACTTTAAACCTTTCTAATATGTTGAAATTTCGAGCTCGAAAAAAAGTACATAGGTGTTATTGTTCTTAGGGACGGGATTAGGGTACACTAGCTGCCGCCAATCGATTTTACTTTAGCTAACTAAACCGCGATATTTTAAACCAATTAGGGATGACAACCTCTAGGCTAACACATTAAAGCAATTTATTAATAAACTATGACCAAAAATGTTGAGGCCAACGCGTACGCGAAAAAATTATACAGGTCAACGACAGAGAGAATCATTTTTCGCGTAGAAAACGGACCCAACAATTTTTTTTTTTTTATATATTAAATGGGTTTAACTTGACCTCATACCCGGCATACCTGATGGAAAGTGACAATAAGGTCTAAGATGTAGCGTGCTTACCCAGAAGAAGCCTATTCACTCTCGACTTAAAGACACCCAAATTGTAGCTCTCTGGGAATACAGAAGCCGGCAAGTTGTTCCATTACTTAGCAGTTCGTACCAAGAAAGAAGAAGCGAAACGCTTAGTACGAGCTGGTGGAACTTGCACAGTGTAAGGGTGGATTCCTGTCGTCTTCCGTAATGTCCGGTGGTAGAAAGGAGAAGGTGGTATCAGGTCTTGAAGCTCATTCGAACACTCTCCAAAATGCATCCTATAAAAAACCGATAGACAGGCCACTCTACGTCGGTGAGCGAGGTTTTAAAATCGATTGGCGTCGCTAGTCTGCCCTACTCGTCACCTTAAACGTCGATTTTGACAAAGTGCGTAGCCATCCCACTGCTGGTTCTGATATCCGTAACTCAGGTTCTTGAGCTACCTATCTCGAAGTCAGATCAATGTATGTGATGATGTTGATTTTTTGTGGACCGTAATATTATTTGATATTTTCTTCTTAGTAGATATATATACCCACATTACACATACACGTTAGGTACACAAAATACACTAGACAAGCGTCCGTGGCACTCATTCAGCTGGTCTCACTGAAAACCAGCGTCATGGCCTTTGTCTGGGCTGTGACATAAGCTGAGTGAGGGCCATTTATACTAGACGTCATAACACATCATTATATTCATTTGGCACTGTCTGGACATGATTGAATATAGTTTTTTTTTTTATTGTTTTATTTTTATGTATTTTTAATTGTTTTATGTTTTGTTTTCTGTTTGTAACAAATTGTGTTCTGTTTACAATTGCTATATGTTCTGTGTTGTGATGTCTATAATAATAAATATTTTCTTTCTTTCTTTTTTCTAATAGGGCTCTCAAGCTTAAAAAGTCCCATTTACGAGTACTCGTAATAGTTAGCAGCTAATTTCGATATTGCTGTTAGAGCTAGTGCGTCTGGCCCAATCAAACGAACGTATGCACTAAGGAACAACGCGATATTAATCAACCAACGCGTCGGGAAACTACATTAATTTACACATTGGCTCTGTCTAAATTTCACACGGCCTGCGAAAAATGGCAGATAAATTGCAAACATGTATTGAGTGAATCTTTGGAACTGTGACTTTCAGGGCGTCCAAGGTCACGATCGCAACTAGTAGATTGTATTAGTATTGTGGCCATTATGAGACATTTTATAGTAAAATACAACGGAGAATCCATAAAGAAAAGTATCAAGATTGTTAGCGACAGGTCTTTTTTTTATTATCTATGTTTAATAAGGATTTTATATTTGAAATTAGTTCTTTGATACTCATATTGTTATTAGTTTTAAGTAGTGTAATTTTGCTACTTCAATAGTGATCTGTGGTGTAATTCTTATTCTTAATGGTGGTCTGGTCAATATAAAAGTTACGCTAACAGTGCGTTTTGATGCTGCCGTCATCTTTAGTGAGTCCCCTTATTCCTGTTGTAGTGCCACTGTCCACGGACACTAGGTACACTCTGGTGAAGATGAAGAAGGGGGAGCGCCGTCGGGGGTTTAGTCGGTAGGCCTCCGGCTTCACGGAGGAGAGCGACATAACCCCCCCCCCCCCCACCACCCCACCCCCCCCCCCCCCCCCCCCCGCACCCCCCCCCCCGCCCCCCCCCCCCCCCCCCCCCACCCCCCCACACCCCCCCCGCCCCCCCCCCACCCCCCCCCCCCCCCCACCACCCCCCCCCCCCCCCGCCCCCCCCCCCCCCCAACCCCCCCCCCCCCCAAGTGAAGCCACAAGTGCGCTGCCAACCTTAAGGCCCCCTTTTTAACCCGGATTGGGCCTCAGCTCAGTACCTCACTCACGCAGCGGAACACCGCACAAGCTGCTTCACGCGATGTTGTAACTAAGGTCTAATATTAATTTTAACTCTAATATTATCCAAAAGTAACCATTATAATCTTATATACACAGACAAGTTATAGGATGTTTTTAAGTACCACAGCACAGTGCTGCTTTCACGCTGGTTTCTGTGAGGCACGTGGTATCACTCTGGTCGAGCCAGCCCATTCATTGCCGAAGCTTGGCTCTCCACACGGTAACGGTTATATACAAACAGTATCAAAATTACAGTAAATAATATTTTAATGTGGCCAAAATGGTTTTCATTGTATAATGTCGAATTATCAGATTTCCGGTTACCGTTTATATTAAGTGTCTTTTGTCCAAAGGTTGCCTGGAGAAGATCGCTCATAGTGATAAGGCCGCCTTCGTTGTACACATCCTGTAATATCTAGTTTTAAGTTTTCATGCTTTATTTTGAGTGCAATAAAAGTATGTTCATTCATTCATTCATTCATTATATAACTTAAAAACTATCACTGGCAGTTTATGGATTACTCACCATTTATCAACCCGTCTGTCTGTGTGTCCCACACTAGTCGTTGATTGCACACGTTTGTTTAACATACGAACGCGAAATGAAAAGACCAATCAAAATGAACATATTAATATTTTATTGACACTTAGGTACGTACGTGTATATATGCCCTCGTTTGAAAACTCGCCTCGTGTGAATAGGAGCTTTGATGGTACCTCGCACCAACGGTATCGTAGTAACTGAGTATTAGTGTTGCGTTGAGTACTACTTTTACCGAGTACTGAGTTTACTCGGTACAAAGTTCCTCAAACTGAGTACTCGGCCGAGTTACTCGGTTCAGTTTTGGGACACAAAACTTCATCTGTTTTCAGTGTACGTATTTTTTACGGGACTGCTACCATATATGTTACCTTATTTTTGATTTTACGATATTTCATCACTGCTAAAAGCGTCATGGCTACACCGTGACCATTGCTCTTGCAACTGTGCCGGACACAAACATGGTAGCAATTAGCCCTAAAAAACGGTTCCAATGTTAGTGATCATGAAAGTTAAAAACTTCACGAATTACAAAAATAAGTATTTTCACTCACATATTTGTGTTTCAAATTAATTAATGCTTTATAACATATTATGTAAACCAGTGATGGTAGCTCAGTGGATAATAAGGCTCCTTCCATATGGGGGGGTCATGGTTCGAAACCGAGCATGTACCTCTGGGTTTCAGGTTGAGAAGAGCCAATATACAAAAGAAAAATTGACCGAGTTACTCGGCATTAGCGCCGAGTTACTCGGCCGAGTAACGAGTAACATTAAACAGCCGAGTACACCGAGTACCGAATAGTAACCGAGTACTCGGCCCAACTCGACTGAGTATATAAGGTGGTATGTCCGCCACGTTGCCATGGAATAAAGTATTGGGTATTAGGACTACAATTCTTCTTTTCATCTAAGCGTGTAATTCCCATTTGCTTCCAAATCCACAGCTTCGTAGCCCGGACTATTCTTGAACTATGATTCAGGATTCGGAAAGTCCCACAGACACGGACTGGCTTTGGACCTTCGCAACCCTTTTACAAGGGAATCCGAGCGACTGAATCATGGTTACACGTTTCAGAAATTTCCTCGCGATGTTTTCCCTCACCGCTGAGCTAATGGTAGTAATATGCACTATATTTGTGAAATCCAGAAATGCATACTCGGATTCAAACCACAACCCCCTGTATGCTTAAATGTGCCATTAAGTCTGAATGTAAGTCTGACATTTTAGCGTGTAATTCTCAGTTGATTTTTGATTTGGGGAACCTGGTTATTACAATAAAGCGACTGCCGTCCGACCTTCGCAACCTTCGATAGGGGAACCCGATCAACTGAATTGCAGCACAATGTTACATTTTGATTAAAACACACAACTTAAAAAGTATGTTGTGTTTTAATCAAAACGTAATATTTGTAGAATAATCCGAGAGTACGTGATTTCGCATGAAAAATATAAGTCATACAGAATATTGAATGAAATGATTACAGGCGCTCTTTCAGCACGAGCGGATCGGATGATTTCGGTTTTTATTACAAAACGCACTCGGGCGAAAGCTATTTTTTTATTTAAGCGTTTTTATAGCACTATGCACACTGGGATACTACCGTGGGAGAGCTACGCTTCGGCATGAATGTGCCGACTTGACCGGGGTGATTCCAAGGCCTCACAGAAAACCAGCGTGAACCAGGACTGTGCTGTGTTTCGCTGCGTGAGTAACAGTACTGAAGGCCAATCCCAAAGGAAAAGGGGGTTTTAAAGGTTAACAACGCAATTGTGTCTCCACTGTTGTCGCGGTTGTCCACGGGCGGAGGCAATCGCTTACCATCAGGTGACGTGTATGCTCGTCTGTCACCTATCACATAAAAAAACTAGTGATAGCTTTCGAATGTGACCAAGTTGCACGAAATAGATACACCCAGAACGCATCACGGAAGAAGATTTTCGCTATGTGGTAAATATGTAAACAGATGCTGCCATACCGACAGCTAGTTTGTAATACATGTCACTGGATGGCGCCACTGCGCCAGCCAATTATAGCGCATGCTGTTTCTGATTCTCTCTCTTCTCCTGTTGCCATTTTGCGTGCCTGTTGTTGTTTTTATACAATAAATATTTTATACTTCATTTTTACGAGTTTACAATTCTACAACGGACCCTCTGGACCCTTTACACTATGCAATTATCTGAAAAAAACGTCACGGAGGTTAGATAAGATTCTGGGGCTGGCTTGTGCTTATGCTTATATAGTTTGTTTTTGCACAACATGCTTTGCTTTGCTTGCGTGGTAGCATAGGTACAAGCCTCCCTTAGTGCCTCCTTCTGAGGTACTAAGGGGGTGTGGTCTTGGGAGTAGCGCAACAGTCGCTGTGATCCCCAAGGCAAGTGTGGTGGCAAAAATCCTGTACGAGGTTACCGCCCTACTATTGGTTAGATTCCATATGAGACAGACGTAACAGAAACCACCATGCGCTTAAATACAGGGATGGCGAGGTCATGTCTCTGCGTGTCCATCATCTAAAAAGACCAGATGGTGGATAGTAATGACCTCCCGCGTGTTTGTGCCGTGCGCGGGGACCCGTACGGGGGGATGAAGGAGTCCTGGGGGCTGAGTGGAGTAGCGGTGGGCAGTAGTACTGCTGTTCCGCAACACGCCTCTTTGGTCCAGATTTCTTCTCACACGGGAGGTCGTGGTCTAGCCAGCCACGATCAATCGGCTGCGGTGTCCGCTCATGCGGCCGCCAGTCGAGTGTGCTCTGGTAATGGGGTCCGCAGCCGGCAGTGCGCGTCTCCCATTCCAGTTGTTGGGAGTGGAGCGACTTGCGCTGTTTGTCTCGTGGGCAACTTACTGGGGCACACTATACCCTGTTGATAGCCCTGGTGCCCGTAGAGGGCATCCCCGACGTTGAGGACTCCATGGTGGGTGGGGAATCAGCAGGGTGAAACATAGTCAGACCAATTATGGACAATAAAACTGACAAGCAAACTATAAAGGGCTTGACCAACAAGGGCGAGCAACATAATGCCTCCGGACCCATAGGGGGGGAGGATAAACAAAACTTATTGAACAGGGGGACTGCACGTGGGAGCGCGCACACACTGAAGCCACTTGTTCGTGACGGCCCTGGCGGCAGTCCGAATGTAGGCCGAGGGAGTGGTGCACACCCGGGTGGATCTGCAGTCAGGGGTGATCCAGCAAGGGGTAACCAGAACAGAGGACGTGGCAGTACCAGAGGGGGTCAGATGCGGGGAGCGCACCATATGGGGGCTTCTAACGCAGCACTTTCTGAGGAAACCAAACAGTCCTCCAATAGTGGGGAGACGAAGAGGGAACAGCCGAGGGAAGCTAACCAAATGGGGGAGCAATCCAACGCTGCAACCTCCTGTCACACACACAAGAGGAAGAGGCGCAGTGACTGTGCTATTCGGAAGAGGAGAGAGCTACAGCGACAGCAGGCAGTAGCGTCTGATGCAGCCCCTTCCAAAAGGGTCAGGGAAGAGAGCGACGAAACCGCTTAGGTCCAAGTTGGCGACATGAAACGTGCCAAGACCCACGGTGACTCCTATAGGGAGGCGCTGACCGGTGTCAAGATGGCAATAGTCGCCGACAACTACCCAGACACAATACTTACGCAAGACCTGATGGATCCCATCCAGGCTGCGATATGGGGCATGTTGGAAGACACTCCGGATCCCCTTCCGGTTGTCACACCAGGTGCACTGTTGGCAGGAGTACTGCACGTTACGTGTGAGGGGGAGAAAGCTGTGGAGTGGCTTCGCGGTCTCAACGGGAAAACCGTTGGGAGCGTGAAGCTTAAAGTGGTCAGCGCCAAGGAGCTTCCAAAGCCAATCAAAATGGCTTGGAAGACCAGGAATACCTGGTGTTTAGACACCTCCAGGGTGCTGAACATACTGCAGCGCTTCAACCCCTCATTACGAACCTGCGAGTGGAAGGTGCTGGACATGAAGGTCGAGGAAAAGCACACGAGACGCATCATCCTGATGGAAAGTGTGTCTGCAAGGGTTGTCAAGGAGAAGGACTACTGTCTCCATGCTGGGCTGGACAGGAGTACCTTCAAGCTGCTTGATGACCCGAATAGGCAGAAGGAGCCTGTCGAAGGAAGTGAGGGAGCAGAAGCTCCTTCTGTAGTAGTGTAGCGGACACCCCACCCTACGACTCGCCCTGCTCTCGACCTGCTAACCTGCTCGCCTCGTACTCTTTCCTAACTCCTTAGTCTATACTCTAACTCGCTACTCCCTACGCGAAAGTTGTCTGAAGTCGTGTGTAGAATCGAAGGAATGGAGGTCTACCACTACGGCTCAAATACTGGATCTATAATAATTATGAATTACTATCTAATGCCTACATCAAACCCTAGTATTATAAGCCTGCCGCAAGGAAAACGTAACCCGAGTTTTCCATGTAGAAATTGTGATCGTCTAGAATTTAAATTTCGTTTTTGTTAATTACCTTTCTACTCGTTACTTTAGGCCGTATTTTGTTGAAATAGAAATAGAAGCTGAGATATTAATACCAAATGAGAATTTTTATGCAGTCCGTTCTAACAAGATTATCATATGACAGTATGTGCTTTAACTAACTTTTATTGCTTAGTGGAATAGTTTTAAACAAATAAGGAGTTTGTCCGACCACGGCCACTCAAGTCTAGTCTTGTCATAAGTCAAGATTTAAATAATAACTGATCCCCCAGTTATAGATATAGCGCAAATAATTTACAAAGAGCTCTTTGTTATCCCCTGTGCAGGTACTTTATGTTTTGATTTGTACGTACAATTTGTTATCTGAATGAGATATTGTTTTATAAATTATATATCCATGGATTAAAATGGAGTTGAGTGAACTCAACTTAGTACCCTGGCACTGTTTTGTGTTTTTCCCTTTGTAATATTTCGTCGACGAATTAGGTGCGGAATGAAATTCGGCACTCTTGCGCTCTTGATAAGTTTATGTATATGATACTGTATTTGTCGACCCGAGTCGTAGTACTTGACAAAGTCCAACAGCTCTGATATACCTAAGCGACGGGCTCCAGCCTACTAAAAAAATGGAAGTCCTCCAAGTCAATTAAATTAATAAAATGCTGGCGCATATCATTAATTCAATGTAACTCTTGCAAAAGCCTCTAAACTATTTCCTGGAATATTTAAATGTATTTGATAATAGCTCCACCACTGCGAAGTTATTGTTAGATAAATACCGTTGCCGCGATATCCCTCTACTAATAACAACGACCCTTTGCCTCTGCTTCTCTAGAATCGGTCTAGATCCACGTACACAGCTATTATCACGTAACACACAAATCTTAACACTGGCAACTAATTCCAAATGAATTAGGCTTAAACTTTATCTTAAAACGCGCTTTTATAAAATTTTACACAATAACTATCACTTTGCTTCACTAGAATAATCACTAATTTGCCTTAACGTAATGTTTTACGCGACCTAAGTGTGTGTGTACCTATAGCTGCTAAGCCCTAGTGTTCTGTACCTGGTCTCAAAGTTTCCACCACGAATCTTTGAGGTGTGTGTGAATATGGCAAAGTTAACCTACTCCTAACGCCCTAGCTGGCGAGAAACCGGGCCTACAGGTTAGGAAGGTTTCTCACAATAGGAAATGTAAGGAAAGGAAGGTATTTGGTCGCCCCCGAAAGAGGAATTCCACAAAGCTTTTGCTGAGAGTCTGGCGGGAAAACCAGAACCCTATTCTAGGTCCACTTCGACGGTCCCAAAGCTCCGTGAAACTCGTTTCGGCGCTGCGGTACTTGTTAGCTATTCTGTTCAACCACTGTTCCTCCTTGGTTTAGAAAGACTAGGTAATTCTGCAACCAATTAGCAACCGCAGTATCCCAAAACTAGCTTAGAGCCCAGTACAAAACTCTATTAGGCCCGAATGCCTTTAAGCTCGGTATGCGAACCGATATCTCACAATTAACCACAAAGAATCTTACAAAGATCAAAAATCACTCAGACACTGAACTTGTCCTATAACACAAGTCGAAGAACAATGTCTCTCGTGAGCATGACCGTGCAGCAAGACGCCTTGTGACCCACTGTCCCTGTTTGTCCCTCGGAACTACATTATATAATTACGCAATGTGCATTTTGACGCTAAGGTGCCAAAAAAACCCCACGCCTCGCAAGGGCCGACGCTTTGCTTATCGCTTTGCACGTGTTCAAATCGTTTCACACAAAAGAATAGAAAAGGACAGACTTCTCCCAAACTTTAAACTTTTTACAGTTCCTTTGCCAAGCAAAATTGACCAATATCTAAACGTTATAACTCCTTTGTTTTTATTTAGGAACTGAGTATATACCTAGATGTGAATAAGCTGTGAAGCCTTTATCTTTCTTGCGAGATACGATTCGTACACTCAACTTATCATTTAAACGCATGGCAACTTATTCTAAAATTATATCTAATTGCATTCGCAGTTTATAAGCGTCTTAATTAAGTACCCTTAATAATAGGATCGACCATTAGTCTTTTGACCAGACCTTGTTCCGTACTACATGGATATATCTTTAGAGCTGATTTATTGTTTTAAACTTCCACAATAATTGATTAATAAATATTTAAAAGATTGAGCTATTTTCATTAAACGAGATCGCTCTAGATGGTTTTACCTAGTAAACAAACATCTTTTTTTTTCTGTCAATCGCTTTCTAATTCTGCGAAGACCCTGCCCTTTTGTCTTAAGTTGCACACGTGCAAGGCCACTTACAGTTCCTTGTGCCTTATGCAAGTTTTAAAGCATCTTTAGTTTTTTGTACAATTCAATATTTTGTTTTGCGTGTTAATTTTTAGACTTATGTCTATTAATAAAATATAAGGGGCTTATTGATATGTTTACTGGTGGTTTGCACCACCACAGTAGGCCAGCGGGAGGAAAATGATAGGGTGGAGGAACCTGCTGCTGGAGGCGAGGTGGCTCCGTCCATCTGCACCTCATCGCCCTGCGCGTCTCCGAGGACTGACGACATCATAGGCCAAATAGACGAACTGGGTCTGTCGTCGCCGGTTGGCGCTGAGGAGATGGGGGACATGGACGTTGCTGAATGCGAGGGAGGCGGCCAATAATGGCAGCCTCAGTTAACGCCGCTACCACACTGGACCTAATGGCGGGAATAAGGTGCGTACAAATCAATCTTCATCACTGCATCGGGGCAACGGCCATCTTGGCACGCCACCTGCAGATGAATAAGTACGATATTGCATTGATCCAAGACCCTTATATAAGAAAGGGAAGGATTAGTGGCTTGGGTGGAACGGGAGGTGTCATTTTTCACAACTGTACCATTAATGATATGAGGACTTGCGTCTACGTCAGGAATGGCATAGATGCAATGCCCTTATACAATTTCTGTTCTAGGGACCTTACGGCGGTAAAGGTCAACGTGAGGGAGAGCGGAGGGCAGGATACGGTTAATCTGACCTCTGCATACTTCGACTATACGGACAAGGAAGTTGTATCTGGCAGGATCAAGGACCTTGTTGAATATGGCAGCCGGGAGAACTTGGACCTAATCATGGGATGCGATGCCAACGCACACCACACGGTCTGGGGAAGCTCGGATGTAAATGTGAGGGGAGAGAAACTACTGGAATATGTGGTAAGTACTTCTTTGCACATTCTAAATAAAGGTAATAGGCCAACTTCCGTAGACTGCAGACGAGCGGAGGTAATTGACATCACGTTAGCCAATAATAGGGCCAGCTCGAAGATTGTTAATTGGCATATTTCTGATGAGATAACCTTATCTGATCATAATTATGTGTGCTTTGAGTACAGGACGCTGGTATCAGCTCCAGTGCTTCGTAAAAGGAATCCTAGGAACACAGACTGGCAAAGTTACAGGAGTGATCTGCGGGAAGATCTCAAGGATTCTTAGGGTAAGCTCAATTCCTCACTAGACATGGAGCTTGCAGCAGACAATTTGGTGCGGGCTGTGAGCACAGCTTGGACTAACAACTACCCTGAAAAGGAACTTAGGGCTAAAAAGGTACCATGGTGGACGCCAGAATTGGTCAAGCTGAAGGGCATTTAATAACGCCAGGTCAACAAAAGACTACGGGAGCTATGCACGATGTTTGACCAATTATAATAAAGCTGTGCGGAAAGCCAAACGTAAGGCCTGGAGAGAACACTGTGAATCTATCGGCAGGATTCCAGAAGGAATGAGACTCTGCAAGGTAAGTTCAACGGTAAAAGCGCACCCATTGACAACTGTCAAGGATGCCAACGGGCAGCGGACAGGATCAGGAAAGGAGACTCTAGCAGTAATGCTCAACACACACTTTCCAGATTGTATTGTGATAGATAAGGAACAGGAGGACCCGACAAGCTTGGTTGAAGAACAATACCGTACAACCAAAGCAGATTGGAATACTGCAAGGAAGGTGGTAGATGAGGGTAAGGTTGCATGGGCTTTGAACAGTTTTCAGCCGTTCAAATCACCTGGTCCTGACTCGATCTATCCCATTATACTTCAGCAGGGTGTTGGAATCTTGAATTCACACCTGTGTAGACTGTATAGGGCCTCCATTGCCTTTGGATATATTCCGAAGACATGGAGACGAGTTAAGGTCATCTACATACCGAAACCAGGAAAAGTAGACTATGAGGAAGCTAAGGCATTTCGGCCAATTAGTCTCGAATCGTTCTTTTTGAAAACCCTGGAGAAGTTAGTAGACAGACATGTAAGGGAGGGAATGCTAAATAGACTTCCTCTCCACAGGCTACAGTGTGCCTATCAGAAAGGAAAATCCACTGAGACAGCATTGTACTATGTAGTAAGCAGAGCGGAACAAGCTTTAGAGAGCCAGGAAATATGCATTGGCGCATTCCTGGACATAGAGGGAGCATTCGATCGAACCACCTTTGATGCCATAAAAAAGGCATCGACAAATCATGGCATAGAACCAACTATTTGTAGGTGGACAGATAACATGCTCAAGGGCAGAATAATTAGTTCTGAGTTAATGGGAGAAGAAACAAGAGCGATGACTACAAAAGCTGCCCTCAAGGTGGGGTTCTTTCACCACTCCTATGGTGCCTAGTAGTTGATTCGCTCTTAGAACTACTAAACAAAGGCCCGTACTTAACGGTCGGATATGCGGATGATTTGGTGATACTTATTAATGGTAAATATCCCAGATACGGTATCTCATCTCATGCAAGGGGCCCTAAACATAGTGGAAGAATGGTGTGGAAGTAACCATTTATCCGTCAATGTAGGGAAAACAACTGTGGTGCCGTTCACTAGAAAGAGGGACCTGACGGGGTTAAGGGCTCTCTTTATGAATGGATCGCAGATACCATGGTCAACGGAGGTGAAGTATCTGGGTGTAATCTTAGATAAAGAACTGACGTGGAAACCTCATGTGGACAAGACCATAGAAAAGGCCCAAAGGGTCTTCAATATGGTTCGTTCTACGTATGGGAGGACCTGGGGGATGAAGCCCAAGGTAATCAAATGGCTATACATGATGATGATAAGACCAATAATTACGTATGGAAGCATCGTCTGGTGGCCAAGGTCTAAACTAGAAACATGCAGGAAGGCGCTGTCAAAAGTGCAGCGACTAGCCTGTATGGCTGTCACGGGGGCGTTCACTACAACGCCAACGGCAGCGATGGAGGTCTTGCTGGATCTACCACCATTGCACATTATAGTTGAGGTAGAAGCCATGAAGGCACTAAATAGACTATCTGTGCATGGGCTATGGAGTGTCGACTTGCCTGTAACTCGACACACGAAATTGGAGATCTCAAGGGACCTCAGAGGAATATTAAGCATGGGTTGCGACAAAATACAGCCATTGCACATATTCAAAAGGAACTTTAAAATCACGGTCCCTATAAGGGATGAATGGAGACAAGGTCTACAACACCCCGATAAGGACAGTCTCATATGGTACACCGATTGTTCCAAAATGGAATCGGGATCGGGCGCTGGTATCTACTCTAATGGATGTAGCATAAGTCAAAGCATGGGCAAATATGTGACGGTTTTCCAAGCGGAAACTTACGCTATAATTGCTTGTGCACAGGAGATTGTAAACTGCAATGTCGTGGGGAAAACTGTTTACATTCTCAGTGACAGCCAAGCTGCGCTTATGGCCCTGAACTCATACAGGGTAGACTCCAAGCTAGTTCTGAACTGTGTGAAGACTCTCAATAAACTTGGCAGACAGAACACGGTCAAGCTAGTATGGGTGCCAGGACATGTAGGGGTTCTCGGGAACGAGGCAGCCGATGAACTGGCTCGTAAGGGCTCGGAACGGAGATTTGTTGGACCTGAGCCATTTGTGGGACTCTCCGCGAGTACCGTTAGGGCAGCTTTTGATGCACATGGCAATGAAAAACGAAACCTGGAGTGGCAAGCAACAGTTGGACTGGAGCACTCCAAAAAATTCATTGGAAATATGGCCACGGGATTCAACAGTAAGTTGTGCAGTGTCGATAAGGGCCAAATGCGTCTGCTCGTGGGAGCATTCACAGGACACTTTGGCACTAATGACTTCCTGTGCAAAATGGGACTGGCCAGCAGCACTACCTGTAGAGCCTGTGGCGAACAGGACGAGTCCATATCACACCTGCTGTGTGAATGCGACGCGTTGGCAGGCATGAGAATGAGGCTGATGGGCTTAGCTTATCCTAGCCCAGAAGATTACAGGCTACTCCCCTTGAAGTGTATAGTGCATCTAATGCAATATATTCACAGGTAGATAGTAGGAATATAGGGTAATGGGGATGACACAAAAGATCCCATTGGGTCGAAGTGTCGCTGGCTATTCCTAGTTAGCCCCCAATAGCAAGATAAGATAAGATAGATAAGATTCAACATTAGCCCCAACCCAGTTTTAATGCATCTCAACACGAGTGCAATGGAGAAAGAACGTCACCCAGCACAGTACTAAGGGCTGCGCGTGGTTTTTCTTGACTGGCTTTCTATGAAAGGCCTAGGTCTGGTCAGTATGCATGTAGTATAGAGACAAACTTTCCGCAACGTGTTCATGAGAGACTCAATACGATAAGTTGTCTAGCGCGTAGGTCAGCAAACTTTTCCATATCAAGTTCAGATAGAGCAAGCCATCTGTATCTATTTATTTTGTGCAAGGTGGCTGTCGTCCTGTGGGTAGACCACCTGCCTGATGGTCCGACGATATTGTAACTGCAGTGGGGAAACAATGGAAAAGGCTGGCAGGGGACAGAGGGGAGTGGCGTGATAAAGAAGAGACTTATACTCGCAGTGGGTGGATGTGGGCTGATATGATAATGATGATGAAGGCGGCTGACAAAAAATAAACTTAACTAGTAACTGTAAACTGAGTGCCCTTTTGCCCAGAGGAAACCATAATGGCCGTTACTTTGTTACATAGGGAACAAGTTGGTGTATAGGACTCTAATCCTAACCAAAATTAAGTGTCCATCTCCGCGTAATCCGGAAAACCCCAAAGCTAAGGGACTATATCGTAATGCAAACATGAAGATGGATGTATGTTAATAGCTGAAACTAGAAACCGCTTTAACGGAATGTGCCATTGACGATAAAGATAAGATAAAGATAAAGATAAAAAAATTCTTTATTCAATTTAGGTCCACACACACACAACACTGTGAACACTTATGAATGTCAAAATAGTACATATTATCTACCGCTAGTTCGGAATGTCGATTTCTACTGAGAAGACACCAGCAAGAAACTCAGTAGTTACTCTTTTCAAATATTGATGATGTTATAGAGTTTCAATTGAGAAGAGAAAAAAAATACAATTATGAAAGTTAATAGTATAAATAACAACTCAAAAGATTAATCAATTAACATGACCAAGAATCCTTATCATTTAAATAGTCTTGTACACTATAGTAACCTTTCTTCATTAGGTTTTAATATGAGACTTAAACTTATCCAGTGATAGGTTAATGACATTTTGTGGTAGCTTATTAAATATCTTAATACTTAAGCCAACAAACGAATTACTGATTTTATGAAGTCTGAGGACCAGGACGGCAAGACTTTACAAAAACCTCACAGAGAGTGAAAGAGATCAAACCGACCCTGACGCAGCTTTAATGCATCTCTACGAGTATGTGGGTGCGGTAGAAAAAAAAGGCACCCAGCACGTCACTCCAGTACTAATGGGTTGGCGCGGTTTTTCAAGTACGGCTTTCAATGAAAACATTCAGTTTGGTTAGGGTGCATGTCTATGGTTAATAGTTCGATCGTCATAGGAAAAAAAAATTAGTGTCTTCAACCAATCAGAAGAGAAGAGAATCATGCTTTAAGGTAGCATGGAGAAAGTTAAAAGAGAGAAGTTGTTCAGTGTGCTTTTATCATCACAAATAAAAGGTTACAGTTAGAAATACATCCAATGTAATATCCAATTTCGGGGTGGTATTCTCAAATTGCTCGCGTGCGCTGTGAATAACGATTTGCGTCCATGATTTTCCTTTTGAATAAATAATAATCCTCCAACCGATTAAGGCTACGGCGGTCAATTTCAACGATCAGCCACGTACGCAGGATATATTATAGTGCTCTAGTGAGTGCGCAAACACAAGTGCACTTTCTTTTTCCTTACATTCATATTGCGATGGGATACTAGCATGACATTACTGGACAGCGATTGGGCGCAGGACTAACGGCTGCTTTCTGAAACAGGGGTACAAGACCGCTGACTTCCGGCTGACACTAAGAATTTCTTACTGAAATCTTAAGTACAAATTTTTGACCCGACCCGGGGATCGAGTCCCTAGACCTCTTACGCAGACGTCGCTTTTTAGTGCGACCCACTAACAACTGCGCTATTGAGGCAGTCTATTAAATAATAATGTTTGATTTAACATGAAGTAAAACGGTTGTGAAACTCATGAATGGATTATCGTATTTTGGAAATCAGGTTCTTCGAGAATAACTTTTATTTTCTGAACTTGTTCTAACTTCCCATTTTCATACTAGAGGCGATAAATGAGCAAGCTGGTCACCTGATGTTATTTTTTGTTTATGTGGTAGGTCCGTCTGCTCGTCTGCCAACGAGCAGACGGACCACCTGATGATAAGTGATCGCCGCCGCTCATGGACACCCCCGAAACCAGAGGAGACACAAGTGCGCTCCAAACTTTTTAACCCCCTTTTCCCCCCAGATCAGGCCTCCGGTACCCTCCCTCACGCAGCGAAACACAGCACAGTCCTCCTCCTTCCCAATTATCTGTGAGGCTGTGGTATCACTCCAGTCGAGCCGGCCCATTCATGGCGAAGCGTGGCTCTCCGGTCTGTGTATCTCTGCTCTTTTCCCTTCTCTAATTAACGTGACCGCAGTCCAATTTCGATTTTGCCTACATAACCATCACGAAACCATAAAAAAATCACTTTCTAAGAAAAAAATTCGCCTAGAATAAACCTATAAGGATTCACCCCCATAATAAAGTCGGTGTAAGTAATAAACACTGACGTGTTGGTCAAGTGCCCATCACCCTGCGTTTTATGGGGGAGTGAAAATTACGCGTTCACGTTTCGAGATCGTAACAAGCATAGAGTAACTTATATATACTGAGATAGAGGCATCAGCCGGCTAGCCAGTGCTAGCGCCATCTAGATGAAAATGACCGATACTCAACGGCTATGTAAATAAGAGCTTTAACCGGTCACTGTTGCCTCAATAAGCAAATGGCCACTTTATGATTGAGTGACACTAGAATCTGCAGAATGTGTAACGAGGCGGATGAAACCCCTATATACATATAGTCACTGAATGTGGACCACTGATGCGCAAACGTAGCTTACATCCGGGAAAGCATTTTTTGAGCTCCAACAAAGCTATGGATCTCAAAAGTGTAGGGTTTGGGACTGATATGTAGCACAATGGCGATCACAATAGAGAATCAGTCAGGGAGACGATGAAATAAAACATCAGATTAATTTTATTTGCAATATAACAAAATTCCCAATAACTTCTGGATCTCTAGTTTATTACCCATACTTTTTAAAATTGCTGATGAGGGCAGGCGACTTGAGGTCATTATTTCATCATCATCAGCCCATTTAACTCCCCACTGCTGGGGCACGGGCCTCCCTCAATCACATGAGGGGTGATTGCCATACTCACCACGCTTGGCAGACGGGTTGGCGAGGGTTTTGATAAAAATGCAGAGTTTTCCTTCTGTGGGTGCTGTTGATCATGCCAGCAGCTTTACCTTAGTCGCCTTTTACGACACCTCGGTAAGAGTGAGGGTGGCCTATTCTATTCTGCCGGGGACCACACGGCTTATTCACGGCTTACGGTCATTATTTCGGATTCACGCTTTAATAACGTGATGTAAAAATGCATAGTGACATCTACTGGAACAACGCCGAACCATCTACTTGATTGGTTCTTAAAGCTACATCTGCGTTTACAAGCTCCATCTAACGAAAACCGGTGAAAAAAAATTCCAATGGCAAGGAAAAAAGTATTAAGTGTAATGACCCTGGTAACTGATTGTCGAGGAACGAAGGCAATTTGCGCAATTGATGCTGGAAGGATGAGGGACGAAGAAGAAGAAGAAGGTTATTATGTAGTTTGAATGAGCAATGGCAGTTCAGTGAACAACTGTTACCTCATGGGAGGCTCATGACCGTGGGAGAGCCACGCTTCTGCATGAATGGGCCGGATCGACCGGAGTGATACTACGGCCTCATAGAAATCCGGCGTGGAGCGGCACTGTGCTTTGTTTCGCTGCGTGAGTGAGAGTACCCAATCCGAGGGAAAGGGGGGGGGGGGGGACAAAAAAGAAACTAGATAGGATAGGATGGTTTCAAAACTTCTACATCCTATTTGAAATTCAAATCCACACTAGCCAATTGGATCGCTAACATCATAAGATGACACGATTTAATTGCCTCAGCAATCAAATTCCCAATCTGTTTCGATGCTATTTCACCGAATACGGTACAAAATTAGATTTGTGTTGCAATACCAATGATTCGGGTCTGTTATTAGGTGGTAACTTTATTTGCAGTGTTGTACTGTTTTGATGGGAGATGCGTTTTGTTCTAGGAGAGAGTATATTTTAGGGAACAATACATAAACGGTTATTTATTGTTCCGGGCCCAACGAGTAAAAAACCGACTGAGAAGGAGTAGACCCAGAAAGGCTTGACTTGACGTCATGAGTGGTGACATGCGTGCCAATAACTTTATGACACTGAATACGAAAGACCATGCGAAGTATACTAGATATAGTAGAATAGCGGACCCTGGGCGCAGAAGCGGACGCTTGGGACGTAACTCGCCTAAAGAGTAAAAGACAGGACCCAATTACTAAGAAAAATCCACATTAGGTGAGGTCTCTTATCCGACTGCGCCAGGCGGTCTGTCAACAAAGAGAGATGGCGGTAGATATTTTTTATTTTTATGTGATAAGTGGCAGACGAGCAGGCGGATTGCCTGCTGGTAAGCGATTGCCGCCGCTCACCTGACATCTGCGACACCAGTGGAGACGCAAGTGCGCTGCCAACCCTTAAACCTTCCTTTCCCTGGATTGGGCATCCGGTACCCTCTCTCACGTAGCGAAATACAGCACAGTGCTGCAGCACAGATCGTGTGAAAGACTTTATCCACCTCTAACATGAATGCGGATTGTTATCTTTCTTATAAAACAGCATTGATCATAGCACACACGCATCAACCAATAAGAAATTGTCATGTTTGGCGCGCGTAAATTGATTTCGCGTTGGATGATGAAAATGATACTTCTGCGTAGGTTCATCAGTGTAACTTATAAAACTGGTAAAACTGTAATTGTGAATTTTAATTGGTTGATCAGCAGTTGCAAAGATAGACCCTTCACAAGAAATTAACTTCCATTAATAATAACTGTACGGACGAGTACGTAATAACTTCGCACGCAAACAGTACCGTGTTGAAGCGAAAAATGTTTTATTAATTCATTCATTTACATACTGCATCTGTAGTTACATTTATTTTGAATTCTGTCGTGATGAACAAGTAGCGTGTCGGCCAAGGTTGGTTTAACATTTTGAAGCACAATTACGGGGAAAGGCACAAGGGTGGTAGGGTGACTTCACTGGTGTTTAGGGGTATCCATGTGCGGCGGCAATCATTTGCCATAAGGTGATCCGTCTGCTCATCTGCCTATCACATAACAAAGGCATTTTGAGCTACTTCCAAATTGACACTTGAGTAAGTGTTGTAGATCGACGCGATTGAAACTATCGGAAACGAGTAAATTCTAATCAATGTTTTCCGTCACCGCCAAGTTAGTGGTAGAAATGTGCACATTGTTTAGAAAATCCGAAGGGGCATGCTCGGATAATAATTTACGCTTAGAAGGTAGAAACAAGTTTTTCTCACTGTGTATAATAAAATGATGTATCTGTGTAGAGATATAAGATATATGAAAGTCTTATTAAAACTTTTACTTTTTGCAAGAGGGAGTTTTTTTATAGTGACAGAGTATATTGGCTCTCTAAGCAAGAGAAGATCCTACGTTGCAATTACAACGGAAGCGATGTCAAGGCATCACCTCGGTTGGCACTGCCATACTGCCCCGCGAGATGCTTCTTCACGCTTCGTTTGAAGGAATCCATATTGTCATCATCATCATCATCATTTCAACCAATAGACGTCCACTGCTGGACATAGGCCTCCCCCAATGTTCTCCACACAGATCGGTCATGTGCCGCGAGTACAAGCGCCGGCAACGAGTTCGATTTCTTAATGGTACTGCAGAAAAAGGAACTGCCAATTTTTTTAGTCCGTGATGGAATGTTTTCCACTGTGAAGCGGTGACAGTTTTCCGGTGCGTGTAGTTCTGTGCCGGAAAAGGGCAGGTGTGGTGAGGGAGAAAAACTCCTCTGAGCACCCATCGTGATATAGACGGTAAAAGATGCTAAGCGACCCGTTGTCTCTACATAGTTAAAGAGGTTCAAGGGTATTGTTGACCTCTTCGTCACCAATACGTACAATCCGTCGCTGCAGTCTATCGAATGCATCCATGAGGTATTTAGCGGAGTCATCCCAGAGATGCGAGCAGTACTCCACGCATGCCCGAACTTGACTGTGGCCGAGTCTAGTCTGTGGTCTTATATAAAAGACAGAGTTGGTCCGGCGTGAAGACCCTGCACACTCTGTTCAAGTACATTAAAGAATAATAATATCCTCCAGCCGCTTTTGGCTATGGTGGCTAATCGCAATCACAAGTGCACTATCTATTCCCTTGCCCTCATATTCCGATGGGACACCAGCGTGACACGACCGAAGAGGGTAGGCCGCTAGACCAACGGTTTAACGTGAGTTCCGAGGCACGGGCGTACAAGAGCGCTAACTTCCCACCCAAAATTTATACTTACCTGAGTTGAGTACCCAAACTCAGATAAGTATAAATTTTGGCCCGACCCGGGACCCCAAGCGCAGCCGTCGCATTACCCACTGTGCCAACGAGGCAGACAAAAATAATGAAAAAATATTGTATAAATGAATGAATGAACGTAAAACTTTATTAATTAGCATTACACCTGCACCACACTCACAAACAATGATGTATTTCCAGAGTGGCAATCAAAGCTACGATCCTTAGGATCGTGAGGCTTAAGGTGACGGATAGGACACACTAGCGACGCCATTTGATTTAAATTGATAACATCTAAATCTATTTTAAATAACGACGGGGCTTCAGTCCTTCGGTAAACACCTATAGTATTTATTTAATTGTTATAGTGTAGTTAGCTATTTGATCTGGTTTTGCACTCGAATTTTGAATTATCGCCAAAAGCGGCCACTTTTGGCGTGAATAATTTTTTTTAGTACAAAAACGGACCTAACATTTGTGCATGGTTATTAATAAATAGTATATGTGTTTGCCGAGAGGTTGAAACCGCGAAATTGTTTAAAATAGATCCGGTTTCGTACCTAAAAATTTAAATCGATTAGCGTCGCTAGTGTGCCCTACCCGGAACCCAAATAGAAATAACTTAGGAAAATACCAACATTTCCAAACTTGGCTCTTTTCTTTCATTTAAAATTTTGTTACGTTTACGCGATAATCTTTATCGACATAAATGAATGTCATCAGAAGTACAAACGGAATATTTAAAATGGTTCGGAATTAACACTTACATTTATCATTTTTATCTTTATTATTCTGCACTCGGTTGTTAAAGGTATAAATAAAATATACGCCAGAAATTTCATACTGAGCAGCTAGCTTAAAGATAAACTACATTGGCATAGTATATAAGGTAGGCTTGCCGAATAATCGATAATGGATTTTATCTATTATTTTCACCCTTAATAGTCTAATAATTGATTTTACTATTGATAGTATCGATACAGTCGATTAAATCAGTTTTAAATTTTGGTCGATATAATCGATTAAATTGACGATACTATCGATTGCTTGATTCCAGTATATCTTAATTATCGGCTTAATTTCAGTATCGATTTATTCGATTGTATAGTCAATTTAAATGCTTATAATCGATTATATCAAACAAAAATGAAAATCGATATAATCGATACTATCGATAGTACAATTGATTATTCGATTATTTGAGCCCATTTGCATTTCAATCGGTTAAGAATCGACGTACAATCGATTATCCGGCAACATTGATATAAGGATACTTTAAGTAGGTCCTTGATGATAGTAGCACACTTTAATTGACCTGACCGAGAATCACTGCCCCATAGAGGTTTCTAGAAGTGCGATCAAAATAAAAATTATTAAGAAAAACTACTGGGGGCCTATTCCCGAGCACTCGACATTGAAGTCGAATGTGTATTATATTCATATATTCGTCCATACAAATCTATAACTTGACTTCAATATCGAATTCGATTGCGAATAGGCCCCCTGAGCTCCTTGTTGGTTCTCCTCGGTGGAAATCGACATTTGGAATCAGCGGTAGATTAAATATTAACTGTATGGACTTAAACTGAATTTAAATATAAAAAAATAATTTGAGTTGAAATTTTGTAGGTACCTATATTTCTGAACCTAAACTCACTCAACAGTCAGACAATATCAAGTGAATTATCAATGGATCTAGTTACCTATCGCTAATTTAGGTGTCTCTTTCTCTCTCTTTATTGTGATGGTCAATAAAATGTTTCTTTCTTTTTTCTTTCTTTCTTTCTTTCTCTTCAGTCGGTCCCTCACTGCTGAGGATCATGACTCTGTTTAATTCAGTCAACCATTTGTCTCCATCGGCCCCATTCTGTAACCTGCTTCACTAACAAGTATAACTATTTCTTCTACTATTTGGTCTGACAATCGTTTGGGACTTCTGCCTCTGAGTCTTTGACCTTCCACTTTACCAGTCACCATAAGGCGTTCCAAATTGATTTAGGTAGGTATAGTTTGTACATTTAAACTTCACATATTTTAAAATACACAGTATCAGTATTCTTATTTTCTTATTTACATCAGAAACCATCAACCCGAAACGATCGATTTGCTCCTAAACCTTGTCACGTATTAACTAGATGGAAGATTGAGATCGGTTACAAAATATTCAGCGGTTTTCTCAAGATGGCCGGCTTTACGGCTTCCCAATTTTATGGGATTACTTCCGACCTTTTGGCGTGGCGTTAGTTATTATTTCAGGTTTTATGGTGCTGTAATACTTAGTACTAAGTAGAATTATAATAAAAAATAAATATGAATATATTCATATAACATATCTTACCTAATTCCTTTCTAAGTGAGAAAGCACTTGTGTGACGGATATCAGAAAACAGAGGAATTAGGAAAATACATCCAGAAACCATAGAGTAACTTAAATATACTGAAATTAAACAAATATGGCGTTCAATGAGAGCCGTGTGGACCCCGGCAGAGTAGAATAGGCCACGCTCACTCTTACCGAGGTGTCGTAAAAGGCGACTAAGGTAAATCTGCTGGAATGATCTGGGTGCTGATCCCAGAGAAGGAAAACTCTGCATTTATATCAAAACCCTCGCCAACCCGTCTGCCAAGCGTGGTGAGTATGGTAATTACCCCTCATGTGATTAAGGGAGGCCCGTGCCCCAGCAATGGGGACTTAAATGGGCTGACGATGACGCTCGGTATTTGTCCAGCGTGGGAATGGAACTCGCGACGTTGGGCATAAGTAGCAAGGGAGGTACCTATCAAGTGCGCCATGGCCAGTAATAGTAATTAAAGTTGAGCAAATCGAATGACTAGTATCCTCATCATCATTTCAGTCAATAGACGCCCACTGCTGGACATAGGTTTCCCCCAATATTCCCCACAGAAATTGGTCCTCTGCTGCCCGCATTTAAGTAATTTCCGCAACCTTCACCAGATCGGTGGTTCCTAGTATTCTAGAATATGAGGTGACGAGGTGGTGCTGGAAAATTTAACTGACTAATTTCGAACATAAATAAAGATAATAGTATGTCTCATTCAATTCATAATTTTTATTGATGTGATAGGTGGCAGACAAGCAGACGGATCACCTGATTGTAAGCGAATGCCGCCGTCCATGGACACCCACGACTCTAGTGGAGTTACAAGTGCTCTGTCAACTTTAAACGCCCCTTTCCTCCGGATTTGGCCTCCAGTATCATTACTCACGCAGCGAAACACAGCAGAGTGTTGTGATCGCAGTGATAACTCAACAACGAAACCACCCCAGAACTTTGAATAATAAAAAATCACTCCGGTCAAGCCGGCCCATTCATCTGACAACAACATAAATTTCTTTGATTGTACCACAAGGATTTGATCTTAGCATAACAGTCCCAGTTTTGTCTAAATCCATCACTTCAGAACCCGGTGTACACTTGGACCTTGATTCATGGTTTGCAAAACAAGAACTGATCATAAATGTACACGGGACAAAACGCGGTTATGATTATATGTAAGTACATACTCGTAGTAGCATATACTCACAGCTTGACGTTTCGACCGCGGTACTGGTCGTGGTCACAAACGGACTGGAGGTGCACGGCGTCATCTGCTACGCCCGGCTTGTGAATCTTCGGATTTTTGTTATTTACACTGCCAATAAATAAAACGTCAGTGAGGTCACCCCGACACACTACACTCACAGTATCCGGGTTGGAAGTAATTTGAAGTGGCAAATTGCGAGGTTTACATTTGTTAATCACTGGATTCCATGCCGATGATAATTTGAACCCGTCCTCTCGATTGCTTCAATCGATTGCTTCACGTACTACTCTCGTGTGGTAATAGACTGACCGGATGGCGCAATTGGTAGTGACCCTGCCTCTGACGCCAAAGGTCGTGGGTTCGATCCCCACCCTGGACAAACATTCGTGCGATGAACACTTGTGTTTGTTCAGTGTCTGGGTGTAATATATGTACTTAAGTATATATTTGTGTTCCTCTGTTGTCTGATATCTGTAACACAAGTGCTTAAGCTACTTAGTATGGAATCAGGTCAACGTATGAGATGTTGTGAGAATTATAATGATGATCAGTGGAGAGGACGAGCGGACATCGTGACCACGGCTGCTGTAACGTAGCCGAAACGTCGGGTAAAATATGTGAGTACACAATGTTGTATCACATAATAAATATCGTGTTAATTCCCGTCTTGATTAATTATAGTTATAATGCAACGCGAACACTTAAAAACTATTTCTATGACCAAGTTTTGTACTTGCTTAGCCGTAAAACTTTTAGTTTTACTCAACCAACATACAAAAGTAAAACAACTAACTACCTGAGTTACGGTTAAGCTTTTTATGAGCTGCAATATTCTCGAATTCCTCTAAGGTAAGTATCTTATCTTTGAATTTTGGCGAAAACATTTTATCTTTTGAACCCTGAAAATAAACATGTTAAGACGTAATAAATTTAAGCCAGGTTCACACGGACTCTCAGGAGCTTTTACACAACCTTGAAAAAATACCCAATCATTACATTAGGTAAACAACATACGTGTTGAGGATGGAATATGAGGCTCTCCTCATGCCACGGACGCTAGGTCTCTACCTAGCGTCCGTGGCAGCGGCACTATAAGGAGATAGGGGACTTGGGGCGGCTTACCCAGGGGACGGGCAGCATTGAAACCTAAGATTGAAACACACTGTTCCAGAGCACAACTTTATATTTTTCCAGAAAACACTTTTTTTCGCGTATCATCCTGACACTTGGATGAACGTTCAATAAATATATGAATATGAAAAAGAACGAATATAAATAAAAATCTTCATCATTTCAGCCAATAGACGTCCACTGCTGGACATAGGCCTTCCCCAATGTTCTCCACACAAATCGGTCTTGTGCCGCCCGCATTCAATGGAATCCCGTGATCTTCACGAGATCGTCGGTCTACCTTGTAGGAGGCCTGCCACGGCTGCGACTTCCTGTACGTGGCCTCCAATCGAGAACCTTTCCGCCCCAAAGGCCGTCTGTTCTCCTCGCTATTTGCCCTGCCCCTAGCCACTTGAGGCATGAAATCTTTTGGGCTATGTCTGTGACCTTAGTTCTCCTGCGGATCTCATTATTTCTGATACGATCTCGCAATCGTAAAATCCTTATAAAACCATAAATACTATAAAAGAGGTCTGTCGCCAACAATACGAATGCCAAGTAGCTGTAGGTATAAATATTTTTTATGATGACGTCATCTCAGCATGTCATTTTAAATTGCGTCTTGCCATCAATTATGACTCCGGGGTTCGTATGGACCCATGGTATCAGAATTCGCCAAGTCTAATAATTACAAAGAAGTCACTACCATCTAAACTTCGCAGCTCTTAAACAGGGAAATTAGACCAAGTGGATAATATTGGTTACTTAAACGTTCTGGATCCTAACAGTATACCTACCAATTTTGCGCGTTTAAAAGCAAATTATCTATGTCATTGAAACAATGTAGAAATTCTAATAATTTGAGGACTTTGAAACCCTTTATTTCTATTATAAATAATCAAAAAATGAGGTCGGTTTAAACTAACTAACCAAGAGAGACAACTAAATTGAATGTAATAGACCGTGGGAGAGCCACGCTACGGCATGGATGTGCCGGCTAAACCGGAGTGATACCACGGCCTCACAGAGAACCGGCGTAAAGCAGCACTGTGTTGTGTACCGGAGGCCCAATCTGGGGGAAAGAGGGTTTAAAGGTTGGCAGCGCACTTGTGACTCCACTGGTGTCGCGAGTATAAATGGGCGGCGGCAAGCGCTTACCATCAGGTGATCCGCCTACCTATCACATAAAAAAAATCTTTCAGATTCTATTTAATATATCATATTTTCCTCGTGAAGTGTTTGAATCGACACCAAATAACATTTTTTTGTACAAATAGAAACATTAAAAGGCATTTTTGCAAAGGTTTTTTATACGTACATGTTTTTATTTGTTCAAATAAAGATAAGGATTTTTTTTGAATTCTTTTATCAGTCTTATTTTCTTTTAGATGCGTATTTATAACTTCCATTCGTGGGTATAGAAACGAAAATCCACAGATAATAAGTGACGCGGAGACACGTGGCCTGAACTTGATTCAAAGACCGCAAAATAGAGAAGAATGGAAAAGTTCAAAGGATGCCCTTGTTAAAATGGTTGCAAAAGGTTTAATGATAAATAAATAATAATAAATAAGATGGCCGCTGGGCTTTATGTAATTCTTATGACACAATCCCGTGCGTGATGCAGTATCCACCCCGCACCATCTATTGGTACGGATCGAAACTAAAATCTCCGTACAACACACACTGAGCACGCTTGAAGGCGCGGTTTATACAGAGGAATTGCAAATATAATACTTAAATACTATTACACTTGGACACTGAATAAACACAACTGAATGTTTGTCCAGAGTGGCGTATGAGGCAGGGCTCCTACCAAATCATCGTCATCGGGTCATCACTCGTAAAATGGAAGTTTACACTATCTAGCCGTATAAATTTAATTAATTGATTAGTTATTTAATTATTATTTTATGTTACTTATTCAAATTAAATTATATCTATTATATTACAATTTATAATATTGAAGTTCATTATATCTTATTTAATTTACGGTAAAAATATCAAACACTAATGTTTAATCTCAAGTAT